>CM022297.1:365801381-365824562 GCA_011799875.1 Thinopyrum elongatum | reverse complement strand
GTCTCGGCATCCGTCGTCGCTACCGCGACGACGTCCGCCTCGACTCGCGTTACCCTAAGACAGGGTGGCAGTGGTGTCACGTGGTTGTCTCGGCGTCCGTCGTCGCTACCGCGACGACGTCCGCCTCGACTCGCGTAACCCTAAGATAGACAGGGTGGTAGTGGTGTCACGTGCTCGTCTCGGCATCCGTCGTCGCTACCGCGATGACGTCCGCCTCGACTCGCGTTACCCTAAGACAGGGTGGCAGTGGTTTCACGTGCTCGTCTCGGCGTCCGTCGTCGCTACCGCGATGACGTCCGCCTCGACTCGCGTTACCCTAAGACAGGGTGGCAGTGGTTTCACGTGCTCATCTCGGCGTCCGTCGTCGCTACCGCGATGACGTCCGCCTCGACTCGCGTTACCCTAAGACAGGGTCACGTGCTCGTCCAGGCGTCCGTCGTCGCTACCGCGACGATGTCCGCCCCGACTCGCATTACCCTAAGATAGACAGGGTGGCAGTGGTGTCATGTGCTCGTCTCGGCGTCTGACGTCGCTACCGCGATGACGTCCGCCTCGACTCGCGTTACCCTAAGATAGACAGGGTGGGAGTGGTGTCACGTGCTCGTCTCGGCGTCCGACGTCGCTACCGCAACGACGTTCGCCTCGACTCGCGTGACCCTAAGATAGACAGGGTGGCACTGGTGTCACGTGCTCGTCTCGGCGTCCGTCTTCGCTACCACGACGACGTCCGCCTCAACTCGCGTTACCCTAAGAAAGATAGGGTGGCACTGGTGTCACGTGCTCGTCTCGGCGTCCGTCGTCGCTACCGCGACGACGTCCGCCTCGACTCGCGTTACCCGTCGTCGCTACCGCGACGAAGTCCGCCCCGGACTCGCATTTTACCCTAAGATAGACAGGGTGGCAGTGGTAAGTGGGTTCATGGATCGTCTCGGCGTCTGACGGCGCTACCGCGAGACGTCCCGCCTCGGATCGCGTTTACCCTAGGAGTAGACAGGGTGGGGGGTGTCACGTTGATCGTCCGGCGTCCGACGTCGCTACCGCCAACGACGTTAGCCTCGGACTCGCGTGGACCCTAAGATAGACAGGGTGAACTCGGTGTCACGTGGCTCGCTGGCGTACGTCTTCGCTACCACGACGACGTCCCCTCAACTCGCGTTACCCTAAGAAAGATAGAAGTGTGCACTGTGTCACGTGCTCGTCTCGGGATACGTCGTCGCTTACCGCGGACGACGTCCGCCTAGACTCGAGTACCTATGACAGGAGAGCAGTGGTGTCACGTTATCGTCTCGGCCCATACGTCGTCGACGACCGCCGACGACGTCCGCCTCGACTAGCGTTACCCTAAGACAGGGGTGGCAGTGGTGTCACGTGAGTGTCTCGGCGTCGTCGTCGCTACGCGACGACGTCTGCCTCGACTCGCGTTACAGTAAGACAGGGGGGCAGTGGTGTACCGTGCTCTCGTCTCGGCGTCCGTCGTCGCTACCGAGACGACCGTCCGCCTCGACTCGAGTAACCTAAGAGGGGTGGGACTGGTGTCAGATGCTCGTCTCGGTGTCCGTCGTCGCTAAGCGACGACGTCCGCTCGAGTAGTTGTACAGTAGATAGGGGTGGCAGAGTGGGGCAGTCCTCGTCTTGGCGTCCGTTCATCGCTATACCGCGACGGACGTCCGCTCGACTCGCGTTACCCTAAGACACGGTCACGTGCTGTCTCGCGCGTTCGTCGTCGCTACGCGACGCTTCCGCCTCACTCGCATGACCCTAAGATAGAAAGGGTGGCCAATGGGGCACATGCTCGTCTCGGTGGTCCGTCGTCGCTAGCCGCCGACGATGTCGCCTCGACTCGCGTAACTAAGACAGTGTGCACTGGTGTCAAGTGCTCGTCTAGGAGTTCCATCGTCGATAGCGCGAACGACGTCCGCCTCGACTCGCGTTTCCACCCTAAGATAGAAGAATGGTGTGGTGGTGTCACGTGCTCGTCTCAGCCGTCCGCGTAGCTACCGCGAAGACGTTCGCCTTCGGACTAGCGTCCCTACGACAGGGTTGGCACTGGTGTCAGTGCTGTCTCGGGTCCGTCGTCGCTACCCAGCGAAGGACTGCCGCCTCGACTCACGTTCCACTAAGACGGCTGGTTGCAGTGGTGCACGTGCTTGTATAGGCATCCGTCGTCGCTACGACGACGACGTCCGCCTCGATTCGCGTTACCCTAAGGACAGCGGTGGGAAGTGGTGTCAAGATGCTCGTCTCGCGGTCGTCGTCGCACCGCGACGACCGTCCGCCTCGTCTAGCGTAACCCTATAAGAAAGGGTGGCACTGGTGTCACCTGCCTTGTCTCGGGTCCGTCGTGCGCTACCGCAGATGACGTCCGCCTCGACTCGCTGACAGTAAGACAGGGTGGCTAGTGGTGCACGTCTCGTATCGCGTCCGTCAGACTCGCATTACGAAGATAGATAGGGTTGGCACTGTATAAAATGGGAGCATGATATAACCAATACAACAACCAATCACACTAATACCCATCCATTACATTTAAAAGAATGCAACAAAACTCTCTCCTTCCCCCCAAAAACCCACGAAAAAACCGCCTACACAAAACAACAAAACTTAAAACCCATACCTAACACCAAGGTACTTAACTCCAAATAACGAAAAATCACCCCCAAACACCTAATGAAATACAACACAGACAACTACGAAAAGTAAATAGTAGCATGGATGACTGACCCCTTCATTAGAAATCCAAAGGAACATCGAAAGAAAAGTCAAAAAATAAAAGTATAGCAAAAAAAAAAGAAAAAAGGACAAAACAAAAGCAAAAGAAAAAAACAAAAGAAAAAAAAAAAAGGAACAAAAAACAACTACAACACAAAACTCCCCACCGAAACTCCCCCTCCCCCCCTTCAAAACCACCCTTCTACCATACACACTAAAATACATGTCTCAAACAACGCAATACTACATCCTCACAAGTCAACACCTAACACCTAACTACGCCCGCAACACCCATTCCCACCCTTCAACTTAACAAAATTCAAGAAACAAACTAATACTTAATTCCCCAACACTAAAATCCACTTAAAACAGCCCCAAAACGCAAATAATCTACTTACCTCTCCCCCTTACAAAACTCTAACCACGCATATCAAATTCCCGTCCAAACAAGATAATAAACAAACCCATAAACAACCCCCCCCCTCCCAAACTAATACCCCTCCCTCCCCCCCCCCCCCAAAAATAACAACCTCACCATCTACCCCTCAAACCAACAAAAAAAAATGCCAGGGTACCGCCTAACCAATTCAACCTTTCCAACCCACCCCTAAAACGTATACCTTTCCAAAATCCACAACAAATATAAAACACAACACCTAAACACATACCCCCCTATATAATTATACAACTCCACAACCGCCTCCCCAAATAAACCAAAACTACACAACACAACAAAACCACCAAAACCCACATCCAACAACACTAAAACACATAAAAACCCTCAAAACCACCAACCAGCACCAAAAAATAAAAAATAATTCAAATCACCCCCCCCCCCAACCACATATATCATACCACCAAAAAAAAAAACCGTTCCTAATAAATAATCCTACAACAAAATCCCCCCCCAATAAACCACTACAACACCAAGTATAAAAAAGACAATAAAAACAAAACACCCCCACCCCAAGTCTAATGATCTATAGTAACACCACCACCACTCCCAACAAACCACCACCCACCCCACACCCCCCTCCCCCCCCGGCGTCCGTCGTCGGCACCGCGACGACGTCCGCCTCGTACTCGCGTAACCATAAGCCAGGGTGGCAGTAGTGGTGTCATCGTTGCTCGTCTCGCGGTCCGTCGTCGTTCCGCGACGAAGTCCGCTCGGACTCGAGTTCACCTAAGCAGGGGTGCGACAATGTGTCACGTGCTCGTCTCTGCGTCCGTCGTCGCAACCGCGACGACGTCGCCTCGACAGCTTACCCTAAGACAGGGGTAGCAGTGGGTGTAAACGTGACTCGTCTCGGTGTCCGTCGTCGCTACAAGCGACGAGTCCGGCCGACTCGCGTAACACTAAGACGGGTGGCACCGGTGTCACGTCCTCGTCTCGCAGTCGCGTCGCTACCGCGGGGACGTCAGCCTCGACATAGCGGCACACCTAGGACAGGGGCACTTGTTCACAGCTCGTATCGGCGCCCGTTCTCGCTACCGCGACGACGTCCGCCTCGGACTCGCGTTACCCTAAGATAGAAGGGTGGCGATAGTGGGCGTAACGTGCTAGTCGCGGACGTCCGTCGTCGCTACGCGATGATGTCCGCCCGACTGCGTTACGTAAGATAGACAGGGTGGCACTGGGTGTCACGTGATCGTCTTGCGTCCGTCGTCGCTACGCTACGATGACGCTGACGACTCGCGTAAGCCTAAGACAGGGCTGGGAAGGGGGAGCAAACCCCGGGATAGTATCATAAATTTCCATCCCCAATCACCCTCCTTCAACTCTCACCGGAAGCCATATTCCATCGCAGTATCCCCTCCATTACTCTCTTAATCCCTCTTCACTCCCACTACACATATACCTCCTACGCCCCCTCTTCTACTATGCCACCTCCGCACACTCACCAACTACTCTCTTCATCCTTCCCACGCCAAACTATCCACCATCACCTCCAACCATCAATTCACTCACCCTCTGAACCCTTTTCTCAGCTCCTTTATTACATCTTTCCCTCCCACCCATCTTCCTCCCCCCCATACACCCCACACCCATCACTCTCAACCCCCCCCCTCTCACTTCACGCCTACATACCCCTTTAATAACTGCTTCCCTCTAAGAACGCTTACTTATATATTCATTTTAATTCTATAACAATCCTTTCCCATCCTTTATCTTTCTTTTCTTTCGGCGTCGGTCGTGGCTGCTACCGACAGGAGGTCCGCCTCGATCAGCGTTACACTAAGAACAGGGTGGCACTTTGTACTTGCTCGTCTGGCGCCTGTCAGTCGCTACACCGAACGAGTCATGCCTCGACTCGCGTTACCTAGATAGAAAGGGTGGCAAGTGGCGTCACGTGCTCGTCTCGGCGTCGTCGTCGCACCGCGGACAGGTCCGCTCGACTCGCGTTACCTAAGATGAAGGGTGGCACTGGTGTCACGTGTATCCTGCGTCCGTCGTCGCTACCGCGACGGACGGATGCCGCCTCGGACTCGCGGTAACCCTAAGGACAGGGTGCACTGGTGTCACGTGATAGTCTCGCGCGTCTCGCTACCGCGACGCCCCCACGTCGCTCGACTAGCAGTTACACTAAGAAACAGGGGTTGGCAAGTGGTGTCACCATTGCTCGTCTCGGCGTCCAGTCATGCTACCCGCAGCACGACGTCCGCCTCGACTCAACGTTACCTGAAGATAGACATGGGGGGAGTGGTTGTTCACGTGCCAACTCGCGTTACATCCATAAGAAGGGTGGCACTGGTGTCCACGTGATCATCTCGGCGTCGTCGTTCGCTACCGCGACGACGTCCGCCTCGACTCGCGTACCCTAAGACAGGGTCACGTGCTCGTCTAGGCGTCCTGTCGGTCGCTACCGATGACGACGTCCGCCGCGACTCGCATACCCTAAGATCGAAAGGTGGGGATGCTGTAATGTGCTCGTCTCGGCGGTCTGACGTCGCTACGCGGATGACGTCCGCCTCGATCGCGTGTCCCTAGAGATAGATAGGGTCAGGAAGTGGTGTCACGGCTCGTCTCGGCGTCCGACGTCGTACCGCAACGACGTTCGCCTCGGACGCGCCGTGCCCTAAGATAGACAGGGTGCACTGGTGTCACGGATCGTCTCGGCGTCCGTCGTCGCTACCGCGACGACGTCCGCCCAACTCGCGTTTACACCTAAGAAGACAGGGTTGGCAATGTGTCACGGGCTCGTCTGGCGTGTCGTCGCTACCGCGACGACGTCCGCCTCGACTCGCGTTACCGTAAGACAGGGTCACGTGCTCGTCTAGCGGCCGTCGTCGCTACCGCGACGACGTCCGCCGACTCGCATTTACCTAGATAGACAGGGTGGGAGTGGGTCATGTGCTCATATCGGCGCTGACGTTGCTAACGCGAGACGTCCGCCTGACTCGCGTTACCTTAAGATAGACAGGTTTGGGAGTGGTGTCCGTGCTCGTTCTCGGAGTACGATGTCGCTACCGCAACGACGTTCGCCTCGACTCGCCGGACCCTAGGATAGACAGGGTGGACCCACTGGTTGTCACGTGCTCGTTCTCGGCGTCCGTCGTACGCTACGCGACGACGTCCGCCTCAAACTCGCGTAACCCTAAGAAAGACGGGTGGCACTGGTTTAAGTGCTCGTCTCGGAGTCCGTCGTCGCTACCGCGACGACGTCCGCCTCGCTGCGTTACCCTATGACAGGTAGCAGCGGTGTCCAGTGCTCGAGCGGCATCCGTCGTCGCTGCCGCGACGACGTCGCCTCGACTCGCGGTTAAACTAAGACAGGGTGGCAGTGGTGTCACGTGGTCGTTCGGCGTCCGTCGTCGCTACCGCGCGACGTCCGCTCGACTCGCGTTACACTTAAGACAGGGTGGGTGTGTGGCATGGTGTCACTGTGCTCGTCTCGGCATCCGTAGTTGCTATCGCGACGACGTCCCCTCGATCGCGGTTACCTAGACAGCGGTGGCAGTGAGTGAGTGGTGTCACGTGCTCGTCTCGGCGTACGTCGTCGCTACCGCGACGCGTCCGCCCATCGACTGCCGTAACCCTAAGATAGTGGGCACTGGTGTCACCGCTCGTCATCGGCGTCCGTCGTCGATACCGCCGACGATGTCGCCTCGACTCGCGTTACAGTAAGACAGGGTGGCAGTGGTTTTGTCACGTCATCGTAGCGGCGTACGGCATCGCCTACCGCGATGTACATCCGCCACACTCGCATTACCGTAAGATAAAAAGGGTGGCACTCGGTGTCACATGCCTCGTCTCGGAAGTCCCGTCGTCGCTACCGCGGACGGCATCCGCCTCGACTCGCGTGACCCTAGATAGACAGGGTGGCACTGGTGTCACGTGCTCGTCGCGGCGTCCGTCGTCGCTTAACGCGATGATGTCCGCCTCGACTCGCGTTACCCTATGATAGACAGGGTGGCCAGTGGAGTCACGTGCTCATCTCGGCATCAACTCGTCGCATACCGCGACGATGTTCGCCTCGACTCGGTAACCCTAAGACGGGTGGGCAGTGGTTGTCACGTGCTCGTCTCGACGTCCGTCGTCGATACCGAGATGTATGTCCGTCTCGACTCGCGTTAACATAAGACAGTTTCTTGGGGTGGCAACCGCGAAGACGTCCGCCTTGGACTGCTGTTACCCTAATACAGGGTCACGTGCTCGTATCGGCATCCGTGTCGCTACCGCGATGACGTCCGCCTCGACTCGCGTTACCCTAGACAGGTGGCAGTGCAGAGTGGTGTCACGTGCTTGTCTCGGCATCAGTCGTAGCGATCCGCGACGACTTCGCCGACTTCTCGTTACCATCAGAACGGGTGGCTAGTGGTATGTAAGTTGCTCGTATCGCGGTCCGTGTCCGCATACCGCGACGACGTCCGCCCTCGTGCTCGAGTAACCCTACCTAATACAGCGGGGGCAGTGGTGTCACCTGCTTGTCTCGGCGTCCGTCGGCGCTACCGCGGATGACGTCCGCCTCGATCGCGTTACAGGAAGACAGGGGGTGGCTACAGTTGGTGTCACGTCCTCGTCTCGGCGTCCGTCTCGACTCGCATTACAGGAAGATAATAGGGTGGCACTGGTATCACGTGCCGTTCTCGGCGTCCGTCGTCGCTACCGCGACGACGTACGCCTGACTCGCGTAAACCCTGAAGCCAGGGTCGGGCAGTGGTTGTACGGGTGCTCGTCTCGGGTCCGTCGGCGCTCCGCGACGACGTCCGCCCTCGACCGCGTACAACTTAAGACAGGTTGGTGGCACTGGGTCACGTGATCGTCTCGGCGGCCGTCGTGCAAACCGCGACGACGTTCGCCTCGACACGCGTTACCCTAAGACAGGGGTAGCACGGTGTCACAGTGCTCGTCTCGGTTTGTCCGTCGTCGTACCGCGCGACGTCCGGCTCGACTCGCGTAACCCTAAGACAGGGTGGCACGGGTGTCACGTCCCGTCGCGCCGTCCGTCGTCGCTACGCGAGGAGTCCGCCTCGACTCGCTCACACGGACAGTGGTGGCCATTGTGTCACATGATAGTCTCGGAGCCCGTTCTCGCGGGGATTACCGCGACGACGTCCGCCTCGGACTCGCGTTACCCTAAGATGACAGTGTGGCAGTGGCGTCAACCAAGTGCTCGTCTCGGCGTCCGTCGTCGTACCGCGATGAGTCCGCCTCGACTCGCGTACAGTTAGATTAGAAAGGGTGGCCACTGGTGTCACGGTGCTCGTCTGGCGTCGTCTCGATACCGCGCACGATCTGACGCTCGACTCGCGTTTAAGTAAGCCTAAGACAGGTGGCAATGGTGTCACGTGCTCGTCTCGGCGTACGTGCGTCGCTACTCGCGACGACGTCCGCCCTCACTCGCGTTACACTAAGACAGGGTTGGGGGCCACTGTGTTCATGTGCTCGTCTTGGAGCTGTCGTCACTTACCGCGACGAAGATGCCTCGACTAGCGTTACCCTAAGATAGACAGGGTGGTGCAGTTAATGGCGTCACGTGCTCGTCTCGCGTTCGTCGTCGCTACCGCGAGACGTCGCCTCGACCGCTTACCATAAGAAGAGACAGGGTTGGCTGGTGTCACGTGCTCGTCTTGGCGTCGTCGTCGTACCGCACGATGTCAGCCTCGAACTCGTGTAAGCCTAAGACAGGGTGGCACTGGGGTCACGTGCTCGTCTCGGCGTCCGTCGTCGATACCGCGACGACGTCCGCCTCGACTCACGTTACACTAAAGAAGGTGGGCGAGTTGGTGTAACATGCTCTCTCGGCGTCGCATCGCACAAAAAAACGCAACGACGTCCGCCCTCGACTCACGTACCCAAGATAAGGGGGGGGGGGACAAAGGGGGGGGACGGACTTGTGTGTCACGTGCTAGACTCGAGTAACCCTAAGAAGGGGGTGGCATGGTGTACGTGATATCTCGGCGTCCCCTCGTCGCGACCGACGACGACGTCCGCCTCTCGACTCGCTTACCTAAGACAGGGGCAGTGCTCGTTCTAGGCGTCGTCGTCGCACCGCGACGACGTCCGCCGCCCGCGACTCGCATACCCTAAGATAGACAGGGATGGGATGCGTTCATGTGCTAGTTCGAGCGTCTGACGTCCGCTACAGCGATGACGTCCGCTCGACTTCGCGTTTCCCTAAGTAGATAGGGTGGGAGTGTTGTAAAGGTGCTGTCTCGGCGCTCACCCCCCCCCCCCCCCCCCCCCTCCGACCGTCGCTACCGCAACGAGTCGCATCGACTAGCTGTGACACTAGATAGGACAGGGGCTGGCACTGGTGTCACGTGCTCGTCTCGCGTCCGTAGTCGCTACCGCGACGACGTCAGCCTCAACTAGCGTTACCCTAAGAAAGACAGGGTGGCCATGGTGTCACGTGGCTCTCTCGGAGATCCGTCGTCGCTACCGAGAAGACGTCCGCCTCGACTGCGTTACCGTAAGGACAGGGTCACGTGCCTCGTCTAGGCGGCCGTCGTCGCTACCGCGACGACGTCCGCCCGACTAGCATACCCTAAGATAGGACAGGGTGGGAGTGGGGTCATGTGCCTCATCTCGGCGGTGACGGTTGCTTACGCGATGACGTCCGCCTGCGACTCGCGTTACCTTAAGATAGACAGGTTGGAGTGGGTGTCACGTGCTCGTAGCGGAGTCCGATGTCGCTTACCGCAACGACTGTTCGCCTCGGCACTCGCGTGACCCTAGGATCGACAGGGTGCCACTGGTGTCACTGATCGTCTCGGCGTCCGTCGTCGCTACAGGACGACGTCCGCATCAATCGCGTTACCCTAAGAAAAGACAGGGTGGCACTGTGGTCACGTTGCTCGTCTCCGGCGTAGTCGCGCTAACGCGACGACGTCCGCCTCGCCTCGCCGTTACCCTATGGACAGATGGTATGCAGCGTGTCACGTGCCCCCCCCCCCCCCCTTTCGTCTCGGCATCCGTCGTCGCCTGCCGCGACGACGTCCGCCTCGACTCGCGTTAAAAAAAAACCTAAGACAGCGGTGGACAAGTGGTGTCAAGTGGGCGTCTCGGCGTCGTCGTCGCTTACCGCGACGAAGTCCGCCTCGGACTCGCGTACACTAAGACAGTGTGGCAGTGGTGTGGCACGTGTCGTCTCGGCATCTTGTCGTGCTATCGCGACGACGTCCGCCTCGACTCGCGTTACCCTAAGACAGAGGTGGCAGTGGTGTCACGTGCTGTCTTTTCGGCGGTACAGTCGTCGCTACCGCGACGACGTCCGCCTCCCTCGACTCGGTAACCACTAAGAAGGGTGGCAATGGTGTCACCTGCCTCGCTCGGCGTCCGTCGTCGCTACCGACGACGATGGTCCGCCTCGACCGCGTTACAGTAAGACAGGGTTGGCATGGTGTTGTGCACGTCCTCGCTCGGCGTCCGGGCCATCGCTACCGCGATGACATCAGCCACGAACTCGGCATTACCGTAAGATAAAAAGGGTGGCACTTGGTGTCAAATGCTCGTCTCGGGAGTCCGTCGTCGCGACCGCGACGGAATACGCTCGACTGCGTTGACCCTAAGATAGACAGGGTGGCACTGGTGTCACGTTGCTCGTTCGGGCGTCGTCGTCGCTAACGCGATGATGTCCGCCCGAATCGCGGTACCATATGATAGAAAGGGTGGCCAGTGGAGTCCGTGTATATCGGCAATCACGTCGCTACCGACGACGATGTTCGCCCTCGGACTCGCGTAAACCCTACGACAGGGTGGCATTGGGCAATGCTAGTATCGACGTACGTCGTCGCTACGAGATGATGTCAGTCTCGACTCGCGTTACCTAAGACAGGGGGTTGGCAAACCGCGACGAGCGTCCGCATTGATCGCGTTACCAATGAAACAGGGTCACGTGTGTCTAGGCGTCCGTCGTCGCTACCGCGACGACGTCCGCCTTGACTCGCGTTACCCTAAGAAGACAGGGTGGGCACTGGGTGTCATGGTCGTCTCGGCGCCGTCGTCGCTACCACGACGAGTCCGCCTCAACTCCCGTTACCCTAAGAAAGACAGGGTGGCAATGGGTCACTGATCGCTCGGCGTCCTCGCGACTCACGCGACGACGTCCGCTCGACTCGCGTTACCCTATGAGGCAGAATTAGCAGTGGTGTTCACGTGCTCGTCTCGGCATCCGTCGCGTACCGCCGAACGACGTCCGCCTCGACTCCGTTACCCTTAAGACAGGTGCAGTGGTGTTCCGTGGTCGTCTCGGCGTACGTGGCGCCTACAGCGACGACGTCCGCATCGACTCGCGTAACCCTAAGATAGAAAGGGTGGTAGTCCCCCCCCCCTGGTGTAACGTGCTCGTCTCGGCATCCGGTAGTGCTACCCGCCGGATGACGTCCGCCTCGAATAGCAGTTAACCTAAGGAAGTCTTGGTGGCGGCGTGGACTGTCACGTGCCTCGTCTCGGTGGCCGTCGTAGCTACCGCCACGACAGTTCGCATCGACTCCCGTAACCAAGACAGTTGTGGCACTCGGTGCATTGTGCTAGTCTCGGGTTCCGTCGTACGCTACGCGACGGACGTCAGCTTGACTCGCGTTTACCCTAATACAGGGTCCCGTGCCTCGGTCGGAGACCGTAGTCGCTACCGCCGACGACGTCCGCATCGACTCGCGTAACCTAAGATAAGGGTGGCACTGGTGTCACCTGCCTCGTTCGGCGTCGTCGTCGCTACCGCGGACCGAGGTCCGCATCGACTCGCGTTAGCAGTAAGGACAGTGGGTGGCCAGTGTGTCACTTCCTTCTCCCCCTTTTTCCCCCCCCCCCCACTCGGGTCGGCCATCGCTTGACCGCTGGATGACGTCGCCTAGACTCGACATTACGTAAGATAAAAAAGGTTGGCACTGTGTCACATGCTCGTCTCGGCGTCCGTCGTCGCTACGCGACGGCATCCGCCTCGACTCGCGTGACCCTAGATAGACAGGGTGTTTGGGGCTACTTTGGTGTCACGGTGCTGTCTCGGGCGGGGGGTCGTCGTCGACTTACCGCCGACGACATCCGTCTCGACTCGCCGTTACCCTAAGATAGACAGGGTGGCCAGTGGTTTGTCACGTGCTCAGCTCGGCGTCCATAGTCGCTACCGCGACGATGTTCGCCGACTCGGTAACCCTAAGACAGGGTGGACATTGGGTGTCACGTGCTTCGTCTCAACTCCGTCGTCGTACTCGAGACGATGTCGTCTCGGACTCGCGTACCCTAAAGACAGGGTCGCAGTGGTGTCACGTGCTCGTCATCGGCTCCGTCGTTCGCTACTGAGATGACGTCCGACTCGACTTCGCGTAACCTAAGAAACCACAGGGTGGGGATGGTGATACTGTTGCTCGACGTCTGCATCGACTCGCGTACATACGATAGACAGGGTGGCGTGGCGTCACGTGCGCGTTCGGCGTCCGTCGTCGCTACAGCGATCGATGACGTCGCCTCGACTCGGTTACAATAAGATAGACAGGGTTGCCAGTGGTGTCACGTGCTGTCTCGTCGCCGTCGTCGCTACCGCAACGACGGTCGCCTCGACAGGCGTAACCCTAGAAGACAGGTGGCACTGGGTCTCGTGCTCGTCTCGGCGTCCTCGTCGCTCCGCGAGATGTAAGCCTAGACTCGCGTTATAACTAAGACAGGGTGGGAGTGGTGTCACGTGCCGTGTTCGACATCCGGTCATCGCTACCGCGACGACGTCTGCTCGACTCGCGTTACCCTAAGATTAGACAGGGTGGCGGTGGGGGTGTCACGTGATCGTCTCGGCGCCCGTTCGTCGCTACCGCGACGACGTTCGCATCGACCGCGTAACCACTAAGATGGACAGGGTGGGAGTGTTGGGTGTCACGTGATCGTCTCGGAACCGCGTCGCTATCCGCGATGGACGTCGCCTCGACTCGCGTACCCTAAGACAGGGTGGCAGTGGTGTCACGTGCTCGTCTCGGCGTCCATCGTCGCTACCACGGACGACGTCCGCCTCAAACTCGCGTACTAAGAAAGACAGGGTTGGCCACTGGTGTCACGTTGCTGTTCTCGGCGCGTCGTAGATACCGCGACGACGTCCGGCCTTGACTCGCGTTAACCTATGACAGGCTTGAAGTGTGTCACGTTGCTGTCTTCGGCATCCGTCGTCGGCTACCGCGAAGACGTCCGCCTCGACTCGCGTACAAGAAGACAGGGTGAGGCAGTGGTGTCAACGTGGGTGTCTCGGCGTCCGTCGTGCCTACCGCGACGACGTCGACCTCGACCTCGCTGCGTAACCCTAAGATCGACAGGGTGGTTAGTGGTGTCATGTGATCGTCTCGGCATCCGTCGTCGATAACGCGATGACGTCCGTCCCCTCGACTCGCGTTACCCTAAGTACAGGGTTGGCCATGAGTGGTTTCAGTGATCGTCTCGGCGTCCGTCGAGACTACCGCGACGAAACGTTCGCCCCGACAATCTCAAGAACACCAAGAAACAGGTGGCCAAATTGGGTTGTCATGTGTAGTCCCGGCGTGCCGTCGTCCTTACAGCACGACGTCCGCCTTGACTCGCGTTACCCGAATACAGGGTCACTGATGTCTCGGCGTCCATCGTAGCCTACCGAGACGACGTCCGCCTACTCGCGTGACCCTAAGATAGACAGGTGGCACTTATTTGGGTGTCACGTGTCGTTCGGCGTCCGTTCGTCGCCTACCACGACGACGTCCGCCTCAACTCGCCGTTACCCTAAGAAAGACAGGGTGGCACGGGGGGGTGTCCGTGCTCGTCCTCGGCGTCCGTCGTCGCTTACCGCGACGACGACCGCTCGACTCGCGTTACCCTATGACAGGATAGCAGTGTGTTGTCAAGTGCTCGTCGGCATCCGTCGTTCTCTACCGCGACGACGTTCCGCTCGACTGCGTTACCCTAAGACAGGTGGCAGTGGTGTCACGTCGGTCGTCTCGGGTCCGTCGCAGCTACCGCGACGACGTATTGCCTAGACTCGCGTTACACTAAGACAGGGTGGCAGTGGTGTCACGTGCTGTCTCGGCATCCGTCGTCGCGTACCGCGACGGACGCTCCGCCTCGACTCGCGTTACCACTAAGAACATGTTGGTGGCAGTGGGTCACGTGCTCGTCTCGGCGTCGTCGTCGCTACCGCGCGACGTCCGCCTAGACTCGCGTGAACCTAAGGAGGGTGGCACTGGTGTCAGCTGCTGTTCTCGCGTCCGTCGTCGCTACCGACCGACGAAGTCTGCCTCGAGTCGACGTTACAGAAGCAGGGTGCAGTGGGGTCACGTCCTCGTCTCGGGCGGTTTTGTTGCGTCACGCTACCGCGACGACGTCCGCCTCGACCGCATTACCCTAAGACAGAGTGGTGGGCTTAGTGGGTTTGCAGTGTCTCGTGCTAGTCTCGCGTCGGCGTACGCACCGCGACGATATGTCCGCCTTAGACCTCGCGTTACCTAAGACAGGGTGGAGTGTGTCAGTTGCTCGTTGCGAATCCGTCATCGCTACCGCCGACGAACGTCTGCTCGACTCGCGTTACCCTAAGATAGAAAGGGTGGTGGCAGGGGTGATGGTGTCACGTGCTCGTTCGGCGGCCCGTCGTCGCTGAACGCGACGACGTTCGCCTGACTGACGTAACCCTAAGATGGACAGGGTGAGTAGTGGTGTCAAGTGCTCGTCGCGGAATCAGTCGTCGCTCCGCCGATGACGTCTCCGCCTCGACTCGCGTTACCCTAAGAAAGGGTGGCAGTGGTGTCAACGTGATCGTCTCGGCGTCAATCGTCGCTACCACGACGACGTCCGCCTCAATCGCGTTACCTAAGAAAGATAGGGTGGCACTGGTGTCACGTGCCTCGTCTCGGGTCCGTAGAGCTACCGCGACGACGTTCCGCCTCACTCGCGGTACCCTATGACGGATTGGCAGTGGTTGTCACGGGCTCGTCTCGGATCCGTCGTGCTACCGCGGACGACGTCCGCCTCGCCTCGACTTTACCCTAAGACAGGTGGGTGCAGTGGGGTCACGTGGTTGTCTCGGAGCAGTCGTCGATACCGCGACGACGTCCGCCTCGACTCGCGTAACCCTAAGATAGACAGGTGTGTGTGGTAGTGGGTGTCACGTGCTCGTCTAGGCAGCCGTTCGTCGCTACCGCGATGAGTTCGCCTCGCTCGCGTTACCAAGAAGGGGTGGGTGGCAGTGGTTTCACGTGCTCGTTCTCGGCGCCGTCGTCGCACCGCGACGATGGTTCGCCTCGACTCACGTACCTGAAGACAGGGTGGCACGGGTGTAATGTGCTCGTCTCCGGCGTCCGTCGTCGACTACCGCGACGGACGTCCGCCTGACTCGCGTTACCCTATCCAGGTCACGTGCTTGTCTCGGCGCAATCGTCGCTACCGCGACGACGTCCGCTGGACTCGCGTGACCATAAGATAGCAAAGGGTGGCACTGGTGTCACCGTTGTGCTCGTCTAGGGTCCTCGTCGATACCACGACGGACGTCCGACTCAACTCGCGTTACCAAAGAAGACAGGTGGCACTAGGTGTCACGTGCTCGTCTCGGCGTTACGTCGTCGCTACGCGACGACGACCGCCTCGACTCGCGTTACCCTATGCACAGGATTAGCAGTGGTGTCACGTGCTCGTCTCGGATCCGTCGTCGATACCGCGACGAGTGCCGCCTCGACCGCGTTACCCTTAAGACAGGGTGGCCGTTGGTCGTCACGTGGTCGTCTCGGCGTCCGCGTCGCTCCGCGACGACGTCTGCCTCGAATCGCGTTACACAGACAGGGTGGGGTGGCAGTGGTGTCACGGGAGTGTCTCGGCACGTCGTCGCTACCGCGACTACGTCCGCCTCGACTGCGTTTACACTAAGACAGGGTGGCAGGGGGTCACGTGCTCGTCGCGCGTCCGTAGTCGCTTACGCGACGACGTCCGCCTCGACTCGCGTTAACCCTCCTAAGAGAGAGGTGGCCAACTGGTGTCCAGATGGCTCGTTCTCGGCGTCCGTCGTCGCTCACCACGACGACGTACTTGCCTCGAGTAGCGTTACAGTAAGAAAGGGTGGCAAGTGGTGTCACGTCCTCGTCTAGGCGTCCGTCACGCTACCGCGACGACGTCCGCATCGACTCGCGTTTGACCTAAGAAAGGGTGCAGTGGTGTAACGTGGTGCGTTATCGGCGTCCGTCGTCGTCGCTACCGTGACGACGTCAGCTCGCCCGCGCGTACCCTAAGATAGACAGGGTTGGGTAGTGGTGTAACGGCTCGTCTCGGCATCCATCGTCGCTACCGCGATGACGTCCGACCCGATGCGTTACCCTAAGACAGGGTGGCAGTGGTGTCACGTTATCGTATCGGCGTCGTCGTCGGCTACCGCCACGCTGTTCGCCCTCGACTCACGTAACCCTAGGACAGGGTGGCACTGGGTCATGTGTCGGCTCGGCGTCCGTCGTCGCGACCGCGACGACGTCCGCCTTGACTCGCCGTACCCTAATACAGGGTCACGTTGCTAGTATCGGCGTCCGTCGTAGCTACGCAGACGACGTCCGCCTCGACTCGCGTAACCCTAAGATTGGTGGCACTGGTGGCACCTGCTCGTCTCGGCGTCCGTCGTCCTACCGCGACGATGTCCGCCCTCGACGCGCGTTACAGTAAGACAGGGTGGCAGTGGGTGTCACTTCCTCGTCCGCGTCCAGCATCGCTACCGCGATGACGTCCGCCTCGAATCGCATTACCGTAAGATATAAAAAGGGTGGCACTGCTGTCACATGCTCGTCGGCGTCCTCGTCGCCTACCGCGACGGCATCCGCCTCGATCGCGTGCCCTAAGATAGACAGGGTGGCACTGGTGTACGTGTGTCTCGGCGTCCGTCGTCGTACCGCGACAACATCCGCCTCGACTCGCGTGTTTCCAATAAGCCACATACCCCGACACGCCCCCCCCTCCCCCCCCCCCCCCCCCCCCCCCCCCACCCCCCCTGTGTCCTTGTCCTCTGTCCCCTGTTTCCCCCCCCCCTCCCCCCCCCTCTACGTGCTGCTCTCCCCCCCCCCCTCCCTTCCCCTTTTCCCCTCTCTCTTCAGTTTCTCATCCCTTCCCTCCGGGTCCTCCGGCCATCACGTTTCTCTATTGACAAGAATATCTTGCTTCGTTGCGCACTTTGCCCCGTCTCTGCCAGAAGCAAGAGAATAGCAACCGGAGGCAGTGGTTCCTAAGCCCCCCCCCCCCCAGGAAATGAAACCATGAGAGAAACAACGAAGAAGAAAAGCGGACAAGTAGCGAAGAAGACAAGGATAGAGAGAGCGACGGATAGAGCGAGAACTCGACGGGCGCAACCCGGCAAGGCTGAAGAAGCTTGAGAGTCAGAGAGGAGAGACAGACACAGCCACAAGACGATTAAGGGGAAGGTGGAAAAGCAAAGAGGACGTGAGGCAGTACAGTCAGAGCAACCAAGGAGCCCGCGAGAGAGAAGGCGCAAACAGAGGACGCATCGTCGGGGGGCGGGAGGGCAGAGACGTGCCGAACGAATATCCAGACCGAGAGCGCCCCTGGAGGAAGGACAGCGCAGGAAAAAGCGCACAATACCACCTCCCCCCTCCCCGAGACGATAAGACAGGGTGGAATTGGCTGTCACGTGCTCGTTCAACACGCGATGCGGCGCTACCGAGACGATGTCCGTCTCGACTCGCGTTACCCTAAGACAGTGGTGGCAGAGTGGTGTCAACGTGCTGTTCGGCGTCCGTCGTCGCGACTGCGATACGTCGCCGCGACTAGCGTACCCTAGGAAAGACAGGGTGGGACTGGGGGTCAAGTGCCGACGTTCTGCCTAGAATCGCGGTACCGAAGATAGACAGGGTGGACGTGGCGTCACGTGATCGTCTCGGCGGACCGTCGTCCGCTACCGCGATGAAGTCTGCCTCGACTCGAGTTAACTAGATAGACAGGGTGGCAAGTGGTGTCACCGTGCTGTCGTCGTCCGTGTCGCTACCGCAACGAGTTCGCCCTCGACATGCGTTAACCCTAGACAGGGTGGCACTGGTTGTCTGTGCTCGTCCGGCGTCCGTCGTCGCTACCGCGACGATGTCCGCCTAGACTCGCGTTACCTACGACAGGTGGAGTGGTTTCACGTGCTCGTGTGACATTCGCATCGCGACCGCCGACGACGTCTGCCTCGACTCGCGGTTACCCTAAGATAGAAAGGGTGGCGGTGGGGCACGTGCTCGTCTCGGCGTCCTGTAGTCGCGTACCGCGACGACGTTCGCCTCGACTCGCGTTAACCTAAGATGGACAGGGTGGTAGTGGTTGCACTTGCTCGTCTCGGCATCCGTCGTCGCGTACCGCGATTGACGTCAGCCCTCGACTGCGTTACCCTAAGACACGGCGTGGCCGTGGTGTCACGTGCTCGGTCTCGGCGTCCATCGATCGATACCACGGACGAGGTCCGCCTCAACTCGCGTTACCCTAAGAAGACAGGGTGGCATGCTGTCACGTGCTCGTATGGCGTCCGTCTCGCTCCGCGACGACGTTCCGCCTGACTCGCGTTACCCTTGAAAGGATAGCAGTGGTTCACGTGCTAGTCTCGGCATCGTCGTCGCTACCGCGAAGACCGGTCCGCCTCGACCGCGTTACCCTATTAAGACAGGGTGGACAGTGGTGTCACTGGTTTGTCTCGGCGTCCGTCGTCGCTACCGGACGACGTCCGACCCTCGACTCGCGGAACCCTAAGATAGACAGGGTGGTAGTGGTTGTAACGTGCTCGTCTCGGCATCCGTCGTCGCTACCGCGATTGAATGTCCGGCTCGACTCGCGTTACCCTAAGACAGGGTGGCAGTGGTGTCACGTGCTCGTCTCAGCGTCCGCAGTCGCTACCGCACGACGTTCGCCTCGACTCACGTAACCCCAGACGGGTGGCACGTGGTGTCATGTGATCGTTCGGCGTCCGTCGTTCGCTACCGCGACGACGCCGCCTTGACTCGCGTTACCCTATACAGGGTCAAGTGCTTGTCTCGGCGTCCGTCGTCGCTACCGCGACGACGTACGCTCTTGACTCGCGTGACCATAAGAAAGACAGGGTGGCACTGTTGTCACGTTGCGCGTCTCGGCGTCCGCGTCGCGACTGGCGACGCGACCAACGCCTCGACTCGCGTTACCCTATGGACAGGATGGATCGCAGTGTGTCACGTGCTCGTCTAGGAATCAGTCGTCGCTACCGCGACGACGTCCGCACGAACTCGAGTTCACCTAAGAAAGCGGTGGCGAGTGGTGTACGTGGTCGTCTCGGACCGTCCGGTCGCTAACACGAGACGCTGCCTCGACTCGCGTTACACGAAGACAGGGTGGCAGTAGTGGGGTCAAGTGTCGTCTCGGCATCCGTCGTCGCTACAGGGGGGGGGAAGACGTCCGCCTCGAACTCGCGTTAACAAGACAGGGGTGGCCAGTGGATTGTGTCCGTTGCTCGTCTCGGCGTCCGTCGTCGCTACGCGACGACGTCAGCCTCGACCTCGCGTAACCCTAAGAGAGGGTGGCACTGCGGGTGTAAGATGCTCGTCTCGGCGTCCGTCGTCGCTACCGCGACCGACGTCTGACTCGAGTCGCGTTACAGATAAGACAGGGTGCAGTGGTGTCATGTCTCGTCTACGGCGTCCGTCATCGATACCGCGGATGACGTCCGCCTCGACTCGCATTCCGTAAGATAGACAGGGTGGCACTGGGTGTCACATGACTAGTTCAGGGCGTACGTCGTCGCTACCGCGACGGAACCGCCTCGACTCGCGTGACCCTCAGATAGACAGGGTGGCACTGGTTGTCACGGCTCGTCGCGGTGTCCGTAGCGCTACCGCGACGACTGTCCGCCTCGAACTCGAGTTACCCTAAGATAGACAGGGGTGGCAGTGGTGTCAGTGCTCATCTCGGCGGCCATCGTCGGTACCGCGACGATGTCCTCGACTCGCTAACCCTTAAGACAGGGGGTTTGGCATTGGTGTCACGGCTCGTACGGAGTCCGTCTTAGCTACCGAGACGATGTCCGCGTAATGACTCGCGTTACCCTAGGACAGGGGTAGGTGGCAGTGGTTGTCACGTGCCGTCTCGGCATCCGTGTCCAACGCGACGACGTCCGCCTCGACTCGCGTTACCCTAAGAAAGACAGGGTGGGAGTGAGTGGTGTCAACGTGATCGCGTTCGCCTCGACTGCGTTACCCAAGCAGACGGGTGGGAGTTGGTTGTAACGTGCTCGACGTCCGCCTCAACTCGCGTTACCATAAATAGACGGGTGGGAGTGGAAGTCCCGTGCCTTGTCTCGGCGTCCGTCGTCGCTAGCGCGATGACGTCCGCCTCGACTCGGTTAAACAAGAGTAGACAGGGTGGCATTGGGTGTCACGTGCTAGTCTCGTCGTCCGTCGTCGCTGCCGCAACGATGTTCGCATCGACATGCGTAACCCTGAAGACAGGTGGCACTGGTGTCACGTGATTGTCTCTGGTCCGTCGGTCGCACCGCGACGACGTCCGCCCGACGCTCGTTACCCTAAGACGGTGGAGTGGTGTCAACATGCTTTTATCGGCATCCGGTCGTCGCTACCGCGACGACGACATCCGCCTCTACTCGCGTTACCTAAGATAGAAGGGGGGTGGCAGGGTGTCATTTGCTCGCTCGGCGTCCGTCGTCGCTACCACGACACGGTCGCTCGACTCGCGTCGTAACATAAGATAGACAGGTGGTAGTGGTGTCACGTGCTCGCTCGGCATCCATCGTCGCACCGCGACGACGTCCGCCTCGACTCGCGTACCCTAAGACAGGGTGGCAGTGTGTAACAATGCTCGTCTCGGCGTCAGTGTCGCTACCGCGACAACGTCGCTCGATCACGTTAACCTTAAGAGGAGGGTCGGCACTGGTTGTATGTGCTCGTCTCGGCGTCCGTAGTCGTACCGCGACGACGTCCGCCTCAGACTCGCGTTACCCTGAAGAAACAGGGTCACGTGCTTGTCTCGGCGTCCGGTCGTCGCGCTACCGCGACGACGTCCGCCTCGACTCGCGTTACCTAAGATAGACAGGGTTGGCACTGGGGTACGGGCTCGTCTCGGTGATCCGTTCTTCGCTACCGAGGATGATGTCGCCTCGACTCACGTTACCCTAAGATAGAAGGGGGACGTGGTGTCACGTGCTTGTCCTCGGTGTCCGTCGTCGCTACCGCGACGATGTCCGCTCGATCCGTACAAACATAAGACATGTGGCACTGGTGTCACGTGCTCGTATCGGCGTCATGCGTCGCTCTACGCGACGACGTCGCCCTCGACTCCGCGTTACCCTAGTATAGATCAGAGTGGTATGTGGTGTCACGTGTGCTCGTTCCTCAGCGTCCGTTCGTCGCACCGCTGACCGACGTCCACCGCCCTCGCGACGCGCTATCCCTAAGACAGGGTAGCCGTGGTTACGTGTGGGGTCCTCTGTCGGCATCCGTCGTCCGCTACCGGCGACTGAGTCCGCCTCGTACTCAGCGTACCCTAAGAGCAGGGTGGCAATTGTGGATTGTTCAGATCGTCTCGGCATTCCGTCTGTCGCTTACCTAAGACGACAGCTCCGCCTCACTCTCGTTACTAAGACAGGGTGGCGTGGTTTGCACGTTCGCTCGTCGGTCGCTCCAGAGCGTCTGCTCGCGAATAGCGTCCTGGTGCACTGTTCGCGTCGTCGTGCTAACCGCCGACGACGTCCGCCTCGATCACGTTTACAGTAAGACAGCGGTGGCAGTGGGTCACGTCCTCAGTCTCGTCGGACCTCATCGCTACCGCGATGACGTGCCCCTCGACTCGCATACACGTGTAAGATAGACAGGGTGGCATGTATCACGTGCTCGTCCGGCGTCGTCGTCGCTACGCGAGACGTCTCGCATCGACGTCGCGTAACCCTAACAGCAGTGGTGGAGTAGGTGTCACTGTGCTCGTTCCTCGGCGATCCGTCGTCGCTATCCGCGATCGGAAGCGTCCTGCCTGACTCTCGCGTTACACTAAACAGGGTGGCCACGTGGTGTCGCTTGCTCGTCTCGCGCGTCCGTCGTCGCAACGCGACGAGTCCGCCCCTCGACCGGTTCCCCTAAGACAGTACAAGCACGTGCTGGCGGGTACTGTAGTCGCTGCGAGCTGCTCGATGCCAGTAACCCTAACAGGTGGAACTGGTGTCATCGTGCTCGATCTCGGCGTCCGTCGTCGCTACCGGCGAGGACGTCCGCCTCGAACTCGCGTCACCCACTAGGACAGGGGTGCACGTTGTCACATGCTCGTCTAGCGCCGTCTCGCTACCCACCACGTCCGTCCTCAGACTCGAGATTACCACTAAGATAGACAGGGGGGATGGTTGCAGTGGTCACTCGTGCTCGTTCTAGGACCGTCGTCTAACGCACCCAGCGATGCCGTCCCGCCTCGGACTCGCGTTTACCCTAAGATAGACAGGTGGCATGGGTGTCACGTGACTGGACGCCTGGCGTCCGACGTCGCTCACCGCACGCGTTCGCCTCACTCGCGCAAGATAACAGTGGCCTGGTGTCACGTGCTCTTCTCGGCTGTCCTTCGTCGCTCCAACCCTGCGACGACGTCCGCCTCGACAGCATTGCATCGTAAGACGAGGGGTCCCGTGCTTGTCTCGGTCATGCGTCGTCGCTACGCGCGACGACGTCCGCTCGACTCGGCCGTTACCCAAAATAGACAGGGTGTGAGTGGTGTCATGTGCTGTACCGGCGTCGACGTTCTACCTACGATGACGTCCGCCTTGACCGCGTTACCTAATAGACAGGGTCGGCAGTGGTGTCATCGTGCTCGTTCTCGGCGTCCACGTGCGCTACCGCAAGACGTCGCCTCGACCGCGACGTTGACCCCTAAGAAAGACAGGGTGGCACTGGTTCCTGTGCTCGTCTCGGCGTCTCGTCGTTACCGCGACGACGTACGGATGAATCGCGTAACCCTTAAGACAGGGTGGCACTGGTGTCACGTGCTCGTCCTCGGCGTTCCGTCGTCGCTACCGCGAGGAACGCCCCCCCCCTCCGCCAAGACTTAGCGTA